>CM065438.1:9685000-9715000 GCA_033030585.1 Hippophae rhamnoides | reverse complement strand
GTAACAAAGACTAGAAAAGCTGCTGCATTGATCGAGGTGTGAAGACAGATTGAAATCAGTCTTCAAGTGGGAGATTGTTAGATATTATTGTTATAAAGCTCCTTAATTTAAGGAGCAAATTAAGGAGCAAAACAAGGAGCAAAACATGGAACAAAACAAGGAGTAAAACATGGAGCAAAACATGGAACAAAACAAGGAGTAAAACATGGAGCTTAATTCTAGGAGCAATTCAAGGAACCATTAATTTAAGGAGTAATTCAAGGAGTGAATTTTCCTATAAATAGATGTGTAATTGTAATGAATTAACCATCAAAAGTGTTCATTCCAATTGAGAGAAAAGCTTAGAGAGAAAAGCTTTTGTGAGAGAAAATTGAGAGTAATTTTCTTGGGTGTAATTGGGTTGTGAGTTGTGAGTGTTGTAAACACCTTGTGTAATTTCTCCCCTTTCAGTAAAAAGATCTGCAGCAGGTCCGGAGACGTAAGCAAGATTGGCCGAACTCCGTTATCAAATCTTGTGTGTTATTGTTTCTATTCTTGCTTTCTCATAAATCTAGCTTATCGGGAATTTGCGTTATTTCCCAACAACTAAGCACTTGATATGGTGTGAACAATTGAGGCATTTAATTCGAGTGTATGGATTCTACAGTCCCTTTAAGATTTTTCCATGTTGTAAATTAGCACTTTTCGGAAGCGAAGATCGGGTCTAATTTTAATTGAACAAATATATAATACTAGGTAAAAGTAAAATAATAAGCAGTAAAAAAAATAAATGGCACACAATAATTTAAATGGTTCAACTTTTCAATGCGAAAAGTTTACTCCACTAATAACGGTTCATCGATGAAAAATCCACTAATAACCAAATGAAGATACAAACACCAATTTCTAGAGATCTTCACAAATTATACCAAAATCTAAAAAACAACCCACAAAATATCTCCTCTAATTTACTAGTAATATATATAGCAAGATAAATTAACAAACTTGCTATTAAATCAAATATTACCATACAAATGAGATGGAATATAATTAGCGACAACGACAACACGAAACTGTCCAAACAATGCTTGAACTTGTTAAATGAAACTGGTTTGGTTAACATATCAGCTGGATTCTCTGTAGTAACTATCTTATTGACAATAATAACACCCTGAGAAATAATGTCACGAACGAAGTGATATCTAACATCAATGTGTTTGGTTCTTTCATGATACATAGTATTCGTAGTCAAGTATATTGCACTCTGACTATCACAAAATACAACAGAAATATCCTAAGGTAAACCCAAATCACAAACCAAACCTCTAAGCCAAATGACTTCTTTCATTGCTTCTGTTGCTACCATATATTCTATCTCTGTCGTAGAAAAAACAACTATAGACTGTAGAGTAGCCTTCCAACTAATGGCACAATGAGAAAGAGTGAAGACATAACCTGTTAGAGATCTTCTTCTATCTAGATCACCAGCATAATCAGAGTCCACATAACTAATAACACTGTAACCAGTATTAGAATTCCCATCATATACCAAACCAAAATTAGATGTACCTCTCAATTACCGAAGTATCCATTTCACTGCTTGCCAATGACCTTTAACAGAATTACCCATATATCTGCTAACAACGCTAACTGCATGTGAAATGTTTGGACGAGTACAAACCATAGCGTACATCAAACTACCAATGACACTAGCATATGGAACCTGAGACATGTACCACTCTTCTTCTTCTGATTGTGGTGACAAATCCAAAGAAAGCCTAAAATGCGCAACTAATGGCGTACTCACAGGTTTAGAATCTTTGATGCCAAAGCGTTTAAGAACTTTTTCAATATAACTTTTCTGAGTCAAATAAAGTTTTCCTGTTTGTCTATCCCTGTAAATTTTCATACCCAAACTTTTCTTCGTTGCACCCAAATCTTTCATCTCAAACTAACCAATAAGTTGAGACTTTAATTTCTGAATCTCAAACTTATTTTTAGAAGCAATCAGAATGTCATCAACATAAAGCAACAAATAAATGGATGATCCATCATGAAATTTTTTATGATAAACACAACTATCATAATCATTCCTAGAGTAACCATAATCAATCATAAAAGAATCAAACCACTTATACCACTGCCTAGGGGATTGCTTCAACCCATATAAAGACTTTTTCAATAAACAAACATGATCTTCCTTACCTGGAACAACAAACCCCTCTGGTTGATGCATATATATTTGTTCTTCAAGCTCACCATGTAAGAAGGTTGTCTTGACATCAAGCTGTTCTAATTTCATGTCAAATAATGCAACCATAGCAAGCAACACCCGAATAGAACTATGTTTCACAACAGGTGAAAATACTTCATTGGAGTCAATACCTTTCTTCTGACAATAGCCCTTTGCAACCACATGTGCCTTGAACCTAGCTGCTTCAACCTCAGGTATACCATCATTTTTCTTGAAGACCCATTTGTTTCCAACAATCTTCTGGCCCTTAGGCGGTTTCACCAATTCCAAGTATGATTCTTATGAAGTGATTCAATCTCTTCATTCATAGCAACCAACCACTGGACAGACTCATCACAAGTGATAGCTTCATGATAACTAGAAGGTTCATGCACCTCAATAAACTCTGCCACAAATAATGCAAAAGAAACTACGTCTACATCTGCGTATCTCTGAGTGCGTCAAATCTCTCTTATTCCTTTACCCTTAGCGATACTGTATGGTTGCTCATGTTGCTCTTCTGCTACATCATGAGCAGAATCATCTATCTCATCCATAGATGACTGATCTGAAGTGCCCTCTTGTACTTGACTAGGAGCTCTACTCTCAAGTTCCACCTGCTCACTAACACTATGGTCTTTATTTGCAACAATATACTCTTTTTTATTTTGCAACATGGAAAACTTATCAAACTTAACATCTCTGCTAATAAAAAATTTAGGTGACTTGGGTTCAACACACCATAATCTATAACTCTTCACCCCAGAAGTATACCCCAAAAATATACATTTCAATGCCCTAGGCTCAAGTTTACCTAAATATACATTTCAATGCCCTAGCAGGAGTACCAAAGAATACCTCAAACGGAGTCTTCAACTCAATTGTAATCGATAGAGACCGATTCACCAAATAGCAAGCATGGTTACAAGCTTCAGCCCAAAAGGATTTATCCAAGTCAGCTTGAAAAAGCATACAACGAGCTCTTTCTAAGAGAGTCCTATTCATACGTTCTACTACTCCATTTTGTTGTGGTGTATGATGCACAGTGCGGTGTCTCACTATTCCATTCCTTTCATAGAACTCATTAAATTGACTGTCACAAAATTCCAAACCATTTTCAGTCCTCAAATGCTTGATTTTCTTGCTTGTTTGATTTTCTATACAAGCCTTGAATTTCACAAAATTTGAGAATGCATCATTCTTATTCTTTAGAAAATACACCCAAACATGATGAGAGAAGTCATCAATAAAAGTCAACATATACCGGGCACCACCCTTAGACATAACACTAGAAGGACCTCAAAGATTTGAATGAATATAATCAACAGTACCTTTCGTTTTATGGATGGTTGTACTGAACATGACCCTGCGATGCTTTCCATAAACACAATGCTCACAGAAATCAAGCTTCCCAGTTTTCTAACCACAAGCCGCATATTCCATAATCAAGTAGTGTCTGAATCTTGATCTAATGAGGACGAAACTGAAACACTGCCAATAATAGTGCTACCCTGAAGCATATAGAGACCACACAACAATTTCCCTTTAATGAAAACGAGAGCACCCCAAATTAAGAATCCAAACATCTCTAAGAGAACCAATAGATACTGATAGAACATTTTCACCATCAGAACCAAAACTATCTGCAACACTAGCAACATTATACCAGAAGACGTTGTGGCAGATTTTCCTTTTTCTTTGAGTTTTGGACAATTTACTTTCTAGTGCCCTTCCTGACACCAATAGTTGCATTTATCTTTTCTATTTCTAGATTTGGATCTAGACTTGCCTCTATTATTGCTTGAGCCTTTTTCTTGATTTCTACCTCTGACAAATAAACCATTGTTATTATCATTACTACTTGTAGACACCTTTTTCTTCAACTCTCTGGAATTCAAAGCTGCTTTGACATCTTCTAAACAAATAGTGTCTCGCTCATATAGCATGGTATCAACAAAATGTTCAAATGAATAAGGTAAAGAAAATAATAGAACTAAGATCTGATTCTCATCATCAATCTTAACACCACCATTTTTTCATATCACAAATAATTTTAGTAAATTCATCAAGATGATCGTGCAAAGGTGTACCTTCTGATATTCTGAATGTATACAAATACTACTTCAAATATAACCGACTAGTCAAAGACTTGGTCATATAAAAATTCTCCAATTTAAGCCATAACCCAGCAGGAGATTTCTCATCACCAACTTCGCGTAATACCTTATCAGACAAGGATAATTGAATTGAATTGAGAGCATTTTCCATCAATGCATATTTTTCTTCATCAGTCAATTTTTCTGGAAATTTATCCTTACATTCAAGTGTCTTAACGAGCCCTTCTTTAACTAATACGGTCTGTATCTTCATACGCCAAAGACTAAAATCATTTCTACCATTGAGTTTCTCAATTTCATATTTTGCCGCCATGACATAAAACCAATATTAAATAAACAGAAGCATAACCCAGAAAATATGAAACCAATCAGATAATCAGAAGCTCAAAAGAAATCCAAAGGAGGAAACTTGATCAGTTCCAATAAATAACATAATAACCCAACGCTCTGATACCAATTTGTTGTAAATTATCACTTACGGAAGTGAAGATCAGGTCCAATTTTGGTTGCACAAATATATAATAATGGGTAATGGTAAAATAATAAGCAGTAAGAAAAATAAATGGTACACAATAATTTAAGTGGTTCAACTTTTCAATGTGAAAAGTCTACTTCATTGACGACGGATCACCGAGGAAAAATCCACTAATATCCAAATGGAGATACAAACACCAATTTCCAGAAAGCTTTACAAATTATACCAAAATCCAAAAACCAACCCACAAAATATCCCTTTTAATTTACTAGTAATATATATAGCAAGATAAATTAATAAACTTTCTATTAAATCAAATATTACCATACAAATGAGATGGAATATAATTAGCGGCAACGACGAAACGAAACTGTCGGAAGAAAACATCAAGGCAGTAGATCCCAGAACTCTTCTTCTTCTCTGTTCTGCAATTTAATTAAACAATGTTGTTTCTCTTCACTCTCTCTTTGTTTCTACTCTCTGTCTATGGCGGCTTCTGCTCTTTTTCTCTTGGATTTAGCAGCTGACAGTTGCTTCTCTGTTCTCTTCTATTTTTCCCAGCGACAGTTTTACATTCATGCAGTAAAAAAAAAAAAAAAATATATATATATATATATATATATATATATAGAAGAGAGCTGAGGGTTTAAGAGCAAATGGGTTTTGGGCTTTAGGCTGGAAAAACTGTTTTTGGGCCAATAATAAATAACATTCCATAGTAATTCAAGTTTCCATAAGGAGTACAACTCAAAGCCAAGAGATTCGTGAAAGCAATTTTGAATTTCATGTTTGGAATACAAAAGACAAGATAGTCATAAGTTGGATTTATAGCTCGGTATCTTAGATTACTTAAGATATATTCTTGGCAAGGATAAAGATTCAACAATCTCGTATTGAAAGGTTTTGAGGAGGGTATTTTCTAATAAATCTCCGGCACAATTGCGGTGGCAATTGCAGACTCTTCAAAAAGATGTCGTGACTATAGAAGCTTACATTGGAATTGGGAGAGTTTACTTGATTATATGGTTGCTTCTAGTGATGACATTAGCAACTGTGAATAAGTTATTTATGTGCTTGGAGGACTTGAAAATGATTATGCTTCGATTATCACGAACATCACTCAAAAAAAGGGAGTTTAATCTCTTGATGAGGTGTTTAGCTCATTGAGAATTCATGAAAAGAAGATGGAGTGTATGAATGGGGTAACTTCTCAACAATTAATACAAGTAAATGTTGCAAGACTAGTCGTCTCTTAGAATTTTCAAAATAATAATCAAAATTAGGATAATAACAATTTTGCTCCTCAACCATAGAATCAAGGAAATAATAACAACTAAGGGAAATGCTATCAGAATAGTGGCAATAGTAACCAGAGTAATCAAAACAAAAAAAATAGAAAGTACAAAGACACTTTTCCAATTTGTAAGAAACAAGGGCATAATGCCTCTTGGTGTTATTTCAGGTACTCAAAATCTTCTAAAAAATGTGGTAATAACTCTGGGAATTCATAAAATCCACAAATACATTTGTCACAAATATAAGAAAATAAGAAATCTAAAAATTATAAAAATTAACAAGATTAGTTTCCTTTATTATTACTCATAGTAATAAACAGTCTTAGGTATAATTTGGATCATTGTCAAGTGATCAAAATTTCTCTCCAATAGCCTACTTGATTCAAAAATTCTATTGTTGAATTTTTCTTCTATCAAAACTCAAGATTTGTCTATTGATGATACTCGATACAAGGACACAAGTGCAAGTCACCACTTAATAAGTATTATGAATGTCATGATGAGCCCTGTGTGATAGCATCTCTCTCTAATATGTATGAAAAGTCATCAGCCTCAAACAAAGTGCACCTGATGAGGTATTTGTTCAATTTGCAGATGACGAAAGATGCATCGGTTGCTCAACATTTCAATGAAATCAACACAGTTACAACCTAGTTGAGTTCATTTGAAATTGAATTTGATGAAGAAGTATAAGCGTTGATACTTTTGTCTTCTCTACCAAAAACCTGGAATGATACTATCACGGCTTTGAGTAGCTAGTTAGGAAATAATAAGTTGAAATTTTATAATGTTCATGATCTAGTTCTCAGTGAAAAGATCCGACGTAGAGAGTCAGGTGAATAGTCAACCTCTTTAGTTTGGATACAGAGTCAAAAAGAAGAAATTCAACCAGAGAGAATGAACGTGGTAGATGATGAGTGCTCAAAAGCAATAAAATTACCATGATTTTATGCACATTAATTGATTAAAAATATATCTATTTATATGATTTTATCATATTTTATATAAATTTCTTTTTCGGAATCACAGATATTTTTATTGTTTTTCAGGTATTTTCGCTTAAAAACATAACTTAAAGACTCAAAGAGGAATACTGGAGGTAATACATCATAAATATATTAATAAATAAATAAGGAAAGGTCAAAAAATATGAAAAATTGGACAAAATGGGTCAAAAAGATCAAAAATGTCAAAAAGGAGAAATCGCGCACGTGGCCACCCAACCTGGCCGAAAGCGCCGTCATACGCGCTTAGTCCAAAGACGCACTGCGTGCCCCCGCGTGCCTTGCTCCTATCCGCGCGTGCCACATGCGCCCTTGCTGCTTGCCACGCTCGCCCCAGTTCCACTACGTGCACGCCGCTGCCATCTGCGCCCCAATCCGCACGCAACCCCCCCCACGTCATGCTGACATCATCATTCACTACTCCGCGTTTCCACCATTTTTTATCATTTTTTCACCCACTTTTTCTTCCCATCCTCACCTATAAATACCTTCATTCTCTTCACAACTAAACACACCTAAAAACACATCTTCTCTTCTCTTGCTTTCTGTCATTTCTTAGTTTTTTTTTAGTTTTTCTTAGTTTTTAGCTTTTCTTAGTTAGTTTTTCTTAGTTTTAGAGTTCTTCTCTTTTTGAGAAGAACTAGTTATGTTTTTGTAATTTATTTGCTTTTCAATTCAATAAATAAGAGTGCAAATTCCGTTTGCAGGTTTTTCAGCAAAGGGGAATAGCATCGAAGTACTGTAAAGATTTTATTTTATTTACATTTATTTTTTATGTTTTTATTTTTACATGTTATATTTAATTTGTCTGTGATTAAATTTAACTTTGCTGGCTGTTTGTAAACATGATATAATAATAACGTTGTTATGCTTGCAAAATATTAAATAGGTAAAAATCTCTAAAATGAATTGATTTTTTTTATTCAAGATTTTATATTAAAAATGTTAGAGAGAAATATATTATTTTTCATTACAAACTTAAATCTAAAAATTAGATTTTAAGGTTTAGTTATCCGATCTGATTTAAAGTAGTGCTCTTTTATTTGTTGGTACAATCGCCCAGTAGTTAGAGTGAAGCTCTATTTCAAAATTTTTTATAAGAATTATTATCTAAAAATGTATTGACAACATGTTTTCAGTAGTGGTTTTAAAACTTGAAAGTTAATACTCGGATAATTAAATTCTTAGGTTTAATTTGGACACCTTGAATAAAGTTTAAACTGTCTAACCCCACCAAAGGTGGCATTTAAATGGTTCATTTTCAATCTCTTAGAAAAAGAAATTAATTTAATTAACCAAATTAGTTATTAACCACACACATAAGTGTTAATTGATTTGTTTAGTTAACAAAAAATATCTAACCTCACCAAAGGTGATATTGATACAAAAAATGGAGAATCAATAAATATCAATTCATATCTTTAATAACTTAGATAATATGAGCAAGCATAATTAACTTAGTTATTATATCCATAAATACTCCAATATTATAAATGATAAAATTTGCATAAATGTTTATTGAATCTATGTTTATTTTTATGTCAGTAGATTAAAAACACAAAACCCAAAATATCGTGACAGGATGTTTTGGATTTAATTTCATTTTTAAAAGTTTTAATAATAAATTAAAAACCACATACATTCCTTCCTTAGATCGACCTTGGGAGTATACTTATCATTTTCTATGAAATGATTTGTGCACTTGCGAGAGTTTTATAAATATAAAACCAAAGTATTGATAGGATCGACGATGTCGGTTTTCGCTCATCAGTAGAATAGACTACCAAGGTAGATCAAAGGATAGGAGGTCCAAATCTAAGAATCCTAATAATTCCCATAACTCAAAGACTATCGAGTGTTGGAATTGTGGGAGAATCGGGCACTACGAAAATCAGTGTAAGAGTGTACTGAAGGATCAACAAGTGAAGGTAGAGGCAAATGTTACTTCCACCTTAGGAAGAGATGATGCATTGATATGCTTTTTGGAGAGCAAGGAAGAATCTTGGGTAACGACTTTGGAGCATCGTTCCATGTTATTTCACAGAAAGAATTCTTTGAGAAATCTCCCTAGAAACCTTGGAAAGGTATATCTTGGTGATGATCAAATGTGTGCTATTATTGGCAAAGGTGTAGTAAATATTAAGGTAAATGGGTCTATTTGGAAGTTGAAAGATGTCAGACATATTCCCAACTTAAGAAAGAACTTAATCTCAGTAGGGAAATTAGCTAGTGAAGGCTACATTACGATCTTTCATGGTGATGATTGGAAGATTTCAAAGGGTGCAATGACAGTTTATTTAGGCAAGAAGAGTGGTAATCTTTACATGATAGCAGGGACACATTTTTTGGTCATAGTTGCAGTAGGCAATGAAACACCAAATCTGTGGTACCAAAGACTAGGCCATATGAGTGAGAAAGGGGATGAAGATTATGCACTTAAAGGGAAAACTTATAGGTCTACAGTCTACAGAGATAGACATGTGTTTCATACTTGGAAAGCAAAGGAGAGTCAGCTTTCAAACAAATGGCAGAACCCCAAAGAAGGAAAGGTTAAAGCTCATTTACTCTAATGTCTGGGGACCAACGACCGTTCATCCATTGGTAAGAAACACTACTTTGTGACTTTCATTGATGATCATTCTTGGAAGGTATGTGTTTACTTTTTAAAGCATAAGTCTGAAGTATTTGAGGCTTTTAGAAGATGGAAAGATATGGTTGAAAATGAGACAAGTTTGAAGATAAAAAAGCTCAAAACTGACATTGGTGGTGAATATGAAGACACTAGATTCAAAAATTTTTACTATGAGCACGGGATCAGAATGGTGTAACTAAGCGTATGAACTGAACATTGACAGAAAGAGATAGAAGCATTCATATACTGTCAGATCTATTGAAGCAGTTCTGAGTAGAAGCAATCAACACGAAAGCTTACTTGATCAATCGAGGCTCATCTATTCAATTGGATAATAGAATACTAGAGGATGTATGAAGCAGAAAAGAGGTAAAACTATCACATCTAAAAATTTTCCGTTGTGTAACATTTATGCATATCAGTGATTAAGGCATGAATAAGCTTGATCCCAAATCCAAGAAATGTACCTTCATCGTCTATGGTGATGATTTGCTTGGCTACCACATTTAGGATTATGAAAACAAGAAAGTGATTCGTAGTAGAGATGTGATTTTCAACGAAAGGATGATGTATAAGGACATGCATAAAACAGATGCCAACGACTCAAAGCAAAATGAGTCACTATTTACAGATGCAGATGATGTTCTACATAGTTCCGTAAAGGAACCAATTGTAATAAGTCCTCACCCAGAGGAAATCGTTGGACATCACAGTATGAGGTAGTCTAACACACCACAGCCTTATACTCCAACTCTTGTATTGTGAAGGTCTTCTTCGACCACATATACCTAACATAAGATACATAAAGTATATGTTACTGAGTGATGGAGGGGAGCCTGAATGCTATGATGAAGTTTGTCAGACTCAAGATTCCAACAAGTGGGATCTTGCCATGAAACTGAAGTTGTGCTCAACTTCAGTTGGTCTACTAGAGTAACAAGACTAGAAAAACTGTTGCATTGATCGAAATGTGAAGACAGATTGAAATTAGTCTTCAAGTGAGAGATTGCTATAAAGGTCCTTAATTCAATGAGAAAATCAAAGAGTGGCCACCCTTAATTCAAGGAGTAAATCAAGGAGTGACCATCCTTAATTCAAGGAGTAAATCAATGCTTAATTCAAGGAGTAATTCAAGGAGCAATTCAAGGAACCCTTAATTTAAGGAGTAATTCAAGAAGTGAATCTTCCTATAAATAGATGTATAATTGTAATGAATTCATCAATCAAATGCTCATTCTAATTGAGAAAAAATCTTAGAGAAAAAAACTTTAGTGAGAGAAAATTGAAAGCAATTTTCTTGGGTGTAATTGGGTTGTAAGTTATGAATGTTGTAAACCTTGTATAATTTCTCTAATTTTCAATAAAAAGATCTACAACAAGTCCGAAAAAATAAGTAAAATTGGCTAAACTCCGTTATCAAATTTATGTATTATTTTATCTATTTTACTTTCTTATTAATTTGACTTATCGAAAATTTGCAAAATTTCTAAACATGGACATCACTAATGTTTCGGTGAGTGATTTGGACAATACCATGAGAGTTGCTACCAAGTTTGAGATCAGTTCCCCAGCCAGTAATACCAACAATATAAGCCAAGGTTTGACAAGCCACGTAAAGATAGAACCATGCAGGATCTGCAGATTGGAATACCTCCAAATACCTTGCTATTGTTGCTCCAATTGGCATCAATATTCCCCAGCTTACTACCTTTAGGACTCCGTGGACCTGAAATTTTCTTTTTGAAACATAGTAAGAATAAGATATTAGCTTTGGTTACTTGTGATGATAACGTTTGGCAAGGAAAAACGTTAGAATTTTTAAGAAAATAGTGTTGATTTAGCTATCAATATTAGAATTATTGAGCCATGAAAAAAAAAACTGCTTTCAACGTAAGAAAAGTTAAGGAAAAAAAAAAGATTCTAAATCGTACATTAAGAAACAAAGTTGGGAGAGCTAAAACCAACAAATAAAATCCAATCAAGAACTCTTTTTCCTACACCAAACGTGCAAAAAAATAATGAAAAACGCAAAACCATGAAGCTGAAAAATCACAAGTAGTTAAGATCAAAATATATTCAAAATCACTCACGTTTCTCTTAGTACTGGTGGTACCTCCAGTAGAAGCAGATAGCCCAGAAAGCAGATTTAAAGTACCCTTGGAATTAAGGTTAATCTGAACCATAGAATGAGCTTCAACTGTGGTTCCTTGAATGGAACCAGCTTGCCAAACTTGATTGATACTAGTCATATTTGTAAGAAGAGTCCAAGTTGCAAATATGGCCATTTCATTATTCTGATACGTCTCCATTAAATCTGAAACGTTGTAACTCAAATTTCCTTCCTCCAAAATATCATCGTATCCTTGAATAGGCGATGTATATGTTAGACTCGAACCTAAATCTAACTCAAAATTTAACTTATAAGTTGAATGTTTGATTGAACCGAGAGGGATCCTAGTCATTATTGGTTTGAATTTACGGCACAGAACGCACCGTCATCAAGATCGACCAGAACATTGATAATACTAATTTCATCTTACAATTTAAGTTATAAGTTGAATGATTGTCCAAATTTATATATATAACAGAAGAAATGTTTCTAAGTAACGTGAAATTTAACCGTATAAACTTTTGATACTCCGCTTAATCGTAGATAAGCAACAAGTTGTAGATAAGCAACAAGTACTTGTGCCCCAAGCATCGCACTTGCTTTGCCACTTGGATTAATAGCACAAGCAATCCAAGTTGAAGACGACACTTTTGTTTGTAGATACGCCATTTGAAGCTTTCCAAACAACTAGTCGTATGTGCAATGAAAGAAAGAGTTCAAATATGGAAGATCTTGGCAAGAGCTGAAGATTTGGTTGCTTGAGAATTCATGGTATGATAGAAATAGGGATGCTAAAACAGAGAACCCAAAACAAAGTTTCAATAATCTAGCAACCATTTTCTTTTTTATGAAATCTCTTTACACTTGATTGAGAACTCAACCTCCTTGATGAGTTTTTATAAACCCACAAGAGAGATGGAAAAACAGGAGCAAAACTATCAAAGTTGGAAACTTTGAAACAGAATAGCCAAACCCAAAACAGATTGTTTGGAAAGTGATGAGGATCAGTTATTTGGGTTTCAATGTGTGGTAAAAACCACGGAAGGAGATACAAAATGTTTGCGTTGTTAGACAGACACATTCAAGGCCATTATAGGAGTGCTTGGGGATAGGATGTTAACTACTATTTCGAAGATTCTAATATTTCACAATTTTGTTTGTTTTTCTTGTTACTAGTTATCAGCAACCGAAAATTTACGCCAAATAATTATTTGTATTTATGATAATACAATTATATTAAGATATTCTATATCAACATTTGAAAGTAATATCTTAAAAATCCAACAAAATAAACAAATAAAATATATTTTTTGAAATAGGTATTTAAAATATGTAACGTATATATAAAAAACATTAAGTACTAATAAATTCTATAGTTACAAAATTTTATAAATTAAATTACGAATATTATGAAACAAATAAAACTTTAACCATAATTAATTTGATAATTTTCTTATATCAAAAGTTATATATTTTAAAGCGAATACAAAATAGTACAATAAATTGTTTTTTACTCAAACGTTACATTTTTACAACATTTTGTTTTCGTATCATTAAATAAATTCTAATTTCTTCTTCTCTAGTCACATATTTGATTCACATTAAATATCATTGATTTAAAAATAATCAAATAATCTCATAATAAATTTGAGAAAAAAATATCTATATATTGTTTAGTAAATTAAATATTTAATAATTATTGGTATTAGATTGATAGCAACAAAGATGTATCAAATTAATTGTAAGTAATCTCTAACTATTTTAATTCTATAAAGAAATTTAAAAAATTGTGATTTAATAATCAAAATGAAAATTTTTATAATTCTATTTTTTTTATTTTTAACTAAGTAATTACTACGTTTGTTATTTATTATTCTATAAATAATTAATTTTAATTAAGAATATTAGAGTATAGAATTTTTTTAATCAAAATAGCTATATACATTATATAACTATTTTTATTTTATATAAAGGAAAGTTATGAAGTGTTGATTAAATAATTTAAAAGTCTTCAAAATTATAGTTTTAATGATTTTTATTTATTATTTCACAGAGAATTAATTTTAATTAAAAATCTTAAAATTTTGAATAATTATGTTTGAAATATAATTATATGTAATTTAAAATCTTTTAAAAAATAACAAAAATAATACTCTTTATGTACAAATTATACATTTTCACTGTTAAGAAAAGTCTAAAACATCATTTTACTTTAAATTATGTCCAATTAGATATCGTTCAAATTAAATAATGACCATTTAGATTCATTTAATATTGAATACCGCGGAACATATTATTGGGTGTTATTTTATTGTTATAAGTTTTAGTAGTGATATTTTTTTTGTAATTTTTCAAACTTTTTTAATTTTATAAAAAATTAAAAAAAATGATTAAATAATCTCAAAAGTATGTTAAAATTATAGTTTTAAAATTTTAATTAATTCATTATATTTAGTATTTATTATTTTTTAAAAAATAATATAAAAACTTTTGAAGAAATATGACTAAAATAATTATATACAGCATATAATTTTTTTAATTTTATAAAAATAGAATTACGAAAGAGTAATTAAATAAATCTAACTAAATCATTTTAGAATTATAGTTCGTAATTTCTAATTCAATTTTGTAATCATAAATAATTAATTTAAGTTAGATTTTAAAAAAATTATAAATGTGTGATTAAATAATCATATTTGAATAAAATTAAAATTTTTAATTTTTAATTAAATATTCATTATATATTATTTGAAAATTTTAATTTTAATTAAAAATATTTTTAAAAAATAAAAAAGTGGTTAAATAATCAAAACTAAAACTTTTTATTCTAATGTCATATTATTTATTATTCTAAAATAATGAATTTTATTTATAAATATTAAAATTTTGAATAAGTATGAAAAAAATAATTATATATAATATATAATATTTTTTAACTTTTTTAAAAAATAAAATTAAGAAAAAGAGATTAAATACGTATTTTATAATTCTAAATGATTGGATTAAAAAATAATTTTAATTAAAAAATTAAAATTTTAAAAACATATCAAACTGTATGGTATATTTAATACATATACGATTGGATTAAGTTACATGAGAAATTATATTGATACTAATAATACAACTCACTCTTTTATAATAGTTTTTAAAAAAATTATTTATTGTTCGGATCGTTAATTAATTACTCCAATACCAATAAACTAAGGGGTGGTTTATTTGTTAATTGCTGGGTTTTACGGGTTATGTATAACACAAATCAGAGAGAAACTTTGCTATTGTTTGAAAAATATATCTTCCATTTTTGGTAAAAGATAAATCTTGCCTCTCTCTCTAAGTAATGAATTCATTTTTATAGATAAGTGGTCGGAAATGGAGTAAACTTTGTTAAGAACTTATAATATTATGATATATGTATTAATGTATTTTTATTTTACGTAAAAAAAATTAAAGTTCAAATATTATTGTTATTAATGCAATTAATTAGTTTAGCAAAAAATTAATTAATTAAGAAAATAGTTGACTCATGAGTTAAGTTGTACGGTTGAAACACTTGCAGTCAAATATCCTTTTTGACCCAGGTGCATCCAAAATACAATTAGACTTTTGATATAAAATTGACAATAAAAATTTAAAAAATGTTTTAATTGGAGGCAAAAAAACAAAGATAATAAAATGAGGATTGAGTACGAGGATTCTCATTTAAAAAATATGCAATTATTGAGACTTAAATAAATTATCAAATGTAAACACATTATAAATTCACTACTAATTATATTATATTCTTTATTGTTTTAAATATTTTTCATATGTTAAAATTATTTAAATTAATGACTAAAAACTAATATGTTAAAATTATTTAAATTAATGACTAAAAACTAATGAGTAAAATAATCTTATTATCTTGAAATTTATTAATAATAATATTTTTAAACTTTCATTTATAATTATTTTTAAAATTAATTAATGGATACTAATTTTACAATAAATATCCAATTAATTAAAAATTCTACTTAATTTAACTTAAAATGTACTACTAAATTAAAGTTAGTTATTTGAAAGACTTCATTTGAAAATGTTGGTAATTTAGAGTGAAAATAAAAACTATGACACCACCAAACCTTGAAATGATAATGGTATAGAGTTTATAAAATTAAAATTATGCATTAATTGATATATATCAATATTGATTTATTTTTTTTCCAGAATTAATCAGCACATTATGCTTCAAATATTAATAACCAACTCCCCTGTGAAGAGTATAGAGAGATAAGAAGAAAGAATGATTTAATGTTATATTGCTGTGTTTAAAATGTACATAGAGAACCCTATTTATAGGATTGTAACAAGTGTAGTACAAGTGAAATAGTGGAAGTGTAGTACAAATGTAGTACAAGTGAAATAGTGGAAGTGTAGTACAAGTGAAATAGTGGAAGTGTAGTACAAGTGAAATAATACAAGTGTAGTACAAGTGAAGTAAATTACAATATCAAATATAACTTAACATCCCCCCTCAAACTCAAGGAGGAAGAGAAACAATCAACTTGAGTTTGGAAACTAATTCTTGAAATCTACCTGGTAGATGAGATTTGGTGAAGATGTTAGCTGTTTGATCTGTGGAGGATATTGATTTGAGACAAACAGTGTCTTGAAGAACATGTTGACGAAAAAAATGACAATCAATCTCGATATGTTTTGTTCGTTCATGAAATACATTATTGTGAGCAATCTGAATAGCACTCTGATTGTCACAATATAGGATAGTTGCAGTTGATTGGAGAACACCCATATCAGCAAGTAACCAACGGAGCCAAAGAAGTTCTTGAGTAGTGTCAGCAAGAGCACGATATTCAGCTTCAGTGCTGGATCGAAAAGTGAGAGATTGTTTCTTGCTTCGCCAAGATATAAGAGAGTTTCCAAGAAAGAAACAATATCCAGTGGTAGAGCGACGATCAGTTGGGTCACCTGCCCAATCAGCATCAGAGTAGGCGGAAATAAGAAGATTAGACTTGTTGGAGAAATGGAGACCGTGAAACATAGTGCCTTTGATGTAGCGAAGAATGCGAAGAACCGCAGTATAATGGGTAGACTGTGGAGCAGACATGAATTGACTAACTAGATGAACAGCATAGGCAATGTCAGGACGAGTGACTGTGAGATAAACAAGGCTGCCTCTTGGTTAATACGTATAATGTGCCATCTGAGAGAATAGTACCATCTAATGGAGTAAGTTTGACATTGATTTCTAGAGGTGTTGATGCAGTTTTACAATCAGTAAGGCCATCCCGATTAAGAATATCGGAAGAGTACTTTGCTTGAGAGAGATAATATCCTTGAGAATCAGATGAGATTTCTAGGCCCAAGAAGTAGTGGAGACGACCAAGGTCTTTCATTTCAAATTGATGACTCAGAAACTGCTTGAGATCAATAATTCTATTAGAGTCATTCCCGGTTATGATCATATCATCTATATAAAGGAGTAGAAGTGTTACACCAGTGGGAGTCTTCCAAATAAAGAGACCGGAGTCATAAGAACTGGAAGTGAAACCAAAGTCGAGAATCGTAGAAATTTGAATTTGGCAAACCAAGCTCGAGGAGCTTGTTTGAGGCCATAGAGAGCACGACGAAGTCTGCATACTTGATGAGGTGAATGAGTGTATCCAGGAGGAGGTTTCATATAAACTTCCTCAGTTATGTCTCCATTGAGAAAAGCATTTTTGACATCCATTTGAAACATGTTCCAATTTCGGGCAGTAGCAACAGCAATGATACTTTGAACAGAGGTGAGTCGAGCTACATGTGCAAAAATTTCTTCATAGTCGATTCCATATTCCTGTGTAAAACCATTTGCAACCAGACGAGCTTTATATCGTTCCACAGACCCATCTGAATGAGTTTTGATTTTGAAGATCCACTTACAACCAATCAAAGATTTATTAGATGGAAGATCAACAAGATCCCATGTATGTGCTTTTGTTAATGCATGTAATTCATCTGTCATAGCTTGCTGCCAATAAGGGTTAGAACTAGCTTCTCTATAGTTTTGGGGTTCATGATGAAACAAAATAGTAGAGAAACATTGGTAATCACGAAGATGAAAAGGAAGACTACTTACACGAGTAGAACGACGAAGTGAACAATCAGGTAGTTGGTCTTCAGAAGATGTTGTTATGGTAGGATCAGCAGAAGGAGCAGACACATCAGAAGAAGTCGTAGTAGACGATGGTGAGGGTAATGGAGCAATGTCAGGAGGAAATAAATCAATAGTTGGGTCATTAAAAAATGAGAGTAAGGTAGGAGATGAGACATGAAATGAAGAAATAGAGGAAAACATTTTATGTTCCCAAAAGATGACATGACAAAAGATGTGCAATCGTTTAGAGATAGGGTCCCAACAACGATAGCCTTTGTGTTCTATTGCATACCCTAAGAAACAACAAAGACGAGTACAAGGTTCTAATTTATTGTGTTCATGAGGGTGAAGAAGAACAAAACAGGCACAACCAAACACTTTGAGTAGTTCATAAGATGGAGAAGTACTATAGAGACGCTCATAAGGGGATTGATTGTGAATAATAGGCATGGGAACACGATTGATGGTATAAACAGCCGTAAGAGCTGCTTCACCCCAAAAGCGTTCAGGACAAGAACTAGAAATGAGGAGAGTACGAACAGTATTAAGAATATGTCTGTGTTTTCGCTCAGCTCTTCCATTTTGTTGAGATGTGCCAGGACAAGAATATTGAGAAAGAGTCCCATTTTGTCGAAGAAAATTTAAAAAATTTGTTTCTTTATATTCCATAGCATTATCAGCTCTAAGCACTTTGATATTTTGAGAAAATTGGGTTTTAACCATTTGGGCAAAATCATAATAAATTTTGGGTAATTCAGATCTATGTTTCATGAGAAAAATCCATGTGAATCTTGAATAATCATCAATAAAAATGACAAAATAAACACATCCCCCCATAGTAGGATGTGGGGATGGACCCCAAACATCAGAATGAATTAAGTCAAAAGGGGAGACAGAAGTAGAATCACTTTTATTAAAACATAAAGCAGGTTGTTTTCCCAATTGACAAGGCAAACAATTTACATTATCAGAAATAGAAACAGATCCTAATTTACCAGAAGATGCTAAGGGACGAAGACGTCCTATAGACGTATGGCCTAGACGAGCATGCCATAGGTTGATAGGAGTGGTAGAAGCAACAACGGAAGTGTGAGGAGAATTGGGTAGATGAAGGTTGATAAGTTCAAATAATCGTCCAACCTTACGGCCTATCCCAAGGATCTGTCCTGTCTGTGGATCCTGCACATGACAACCAGAAGAGGAAAAAGTAATAGTAAGACCAAGTTCACATAATTGACCAACAGAAATAAGATTTAGAGTAAGGTTGAGAATATGAAAGGTATCAGAAAGTGATATAGAAGATGTGGAAACTTGTCCTACAGCATTAACATGCATATGTGAACCATTGGCAGTTTGAATTAAAGGTTTGGAGATGGAAGATTGTGTGGGAGAGAAGATGTGAGTATCATGAGTCATATGGTTACAACAAGCAGAATCAAAATACCATAAAGATTTACCTGATGTGAGAGACAAGGCAGTAGGAGAAGCATTACTAGATTGTGAGAGAACATGTTTAAGAAGACCTTCAAGTTCTTGAGTAGAGAAAGTAAATTTGTCATGATTATCCTCAGAAGTAGCAGCGGTGATAGATGAGTTACTATTTTTACCTGAAGCATGTTGAGAGGGATTCCGAGAGGAATACTGAGAGGGATTCCGAGAGGAATGCTGAGAGGGATTCCGAAAGCAATCTCTATTAAAGTGTCCTAGACCCTTCTTGTGACAATATATACATACCCGAATGGGACATGTAAGAAGCTCATGATTGGGGTTGTGACAGTAGGTGTAGCCTTGATGTTTGAAGTCCTCTTTAGAACCTCCTTTAGGGAGATAAAAGGGGGTGGCAAGAACAGAATCTGTATGATGAACTTTGAAAACCCCCATCCGAGTTTCTTCAGAGCGAAGCTCGGTCACAGCAGTATCTAAGGATGGAAAAGGACTCCGATGGAGTAAGGAAGCCCGAACAGGTTCAAATCGATCATGGAGAGCCATGAGAAAAATAACAAGACGTTGGTTCAGAAAGAGCGAGTTGATCCCAAATAGTATGCATTTCAGAGAGAAATTGGTTAATGGTTTGATCAGCCCTTTGGCGTTTGGTATGAAGAGTTGTTAAAAGTTGATATTGGTTGGCTAAATCTGTTGTAGTAAAGCGAGCCTCAAGAAATTCCCAAACTTCTTTGGCAGTGTCAAAACGCCCAAATTCACCATGAATGGAGGGTAAAGTGGTGTTACGGAACCAGGTAATAATTTGATGATGTTTACTCTCCCAGTCTTCAAGGCGATCAGCAAATAAGGAGTTGTTTTCAGTGGTTTCTTGGATGGGTATAGAGATATCACCAGTTATGAAACGCCATAGCTTGCGTCCTTTCAAGAAACTTTTCATTGCTTGTGCCCAGGCTAGGTAGTTAGTATCATCAAGGGTGGTAGAGATTGGTTTTAGGATATCATTTCGGTCCATTTTGAAAAGAGGAGTTGAAAACAAGCCTGGAACCGGGTTGAGGTGAGCCGGGTTGAGGAGAGCCGAGTTGAGGAGAGCCGAGTTGGAGTGAGCCGAGTGGAGGTGAGCCGGGTTGGAGTGAGCCGATTTGAGGTGAGCCGGGTTTGGAATGAGCCGGGTTGAGGTGAGCCGGGTTGAGGTGAGCCGGGTTTGGAGCGAGGAAGAGAGGCAGAATTTTGATAGAAATTTTAGAGGTATATGAGAGGCTTTGATACCATGTGAAGAGTATAGAGAGATAAGAAGAAAGAATGATTTAATGTTGTATTGGTGTGTTTAGAATGTACATAGAGAACCCTATTTATAGGATTGTAACAAGTGTAGTACAAGTGAAATAGTGGAAGTGTAGTACAAATGTAGTACAAGTGAAATAGTGGAAGTGTAGTACAAGTGTAGTACAAGTAAAATAATACAAGTGAAGTAAATTACAATATCAAATATAACTTAACATCCCCAATTAGCTTTAAATAAAAAAAAAAGGCTCAATTTCTAGACATGAATTCTTCAAGAGGCCCGTGAATGCTCACTTCTAATAGATTAGTTCATATGTATATCCTCAAATAAAATACTATAAGAACATAAAATATCCAGTGAAAAGAGACATAAACTCTTCTTTTAGCTTCAAATATGAGATAATGAAAACCAGAGACGCTATCAACACGAAAGGATGGTGTTAAATCAAGCTTCACTTATGAGCTAAAGGAAAGCCCACTCGTTTGTGAGTCTATCGGTGGAAGAAATGACGAAGGCGTCCTCTGGCAATACCGATGGCAAATTTTTTGAAAGATCATCTCTAGTGTCGCTAGTGTTCTTCCGTTGGTGGTGGTGTTTAATTTCTGCAAAAAGGTATCCCATGAAATGAATCTGTGGTGGCTAGTAATAACGTCATATTGATAAAGGAAATGGAGTTACATGGAGATCGGTGATGGTGCAAACTGATCAACAATGGAGATGACTATGGTAGAGGTTCTTAGCTGTGTATATGGAATTGCGATTTCAGGAATATTTTTTTTGAAAGACGTTATTTATGTATGATTTATCTAAAAAAATATACATATTTAACCAACTCTATTAGAAGGGCATGAACAATTTCATAATCTTTGTTACAAAAAATAAATTTAATACATATTTAATCAACTCTATTAAAATGGTACGAACAATTTCACAATCTTTGTTAAAAAAAAGTATTTTTTTGTCAAACAAATAAAAACAATTTTTGGTGGTACTCGTGATAAAGCCATAGGTGGCGGAGATATATAAAGATTAGAAAAATGAAAAAGTTTATATTAATTTGATGTTTATCTTAATAGAATCGTCATTTTCTTTGTGTATGATTTGTTTTTTAGTTTTTGAACCTAGTATTAAATTTAATATGAACGAATAATGTTCTTATTTTTCATATAAGAGTTTTGATAAAATATCTATAATTTTTTATAAAAAAAATATAAATTAACATAATCATTGACATCCCTAAATTATATCAAATAATTTACAAAACATGACAAAATTGATATAATAAACCAAATATTGAATAATTATGTATTTCATTTAGGTCCATAATATCAACTAAACATATTGTGTGATAGGTCCGTGTGCTCATTAAATCTTATTAAGTTTAGGATACTAGGGTAGGATTCTATTATAAATATTAAGGTGTCTGCATATATCTCATATTGTTTAAAAAATTAAGTTATGATATATTTATAAGGGATGTGTATTCTCTAAAAATTGCATGATACGTTTTGTGACTTCTTAAAAATAAAGCCGTAAAGTTTCGTTGAATTGTCAAATCATAACTGTAAACCTACTTAAATTGCAATCATGAACCAAAGTGAACAATCTCGTACCATGTGTAGTAAGGTCTCACCCCGTTATAAGAGGACGGATTAACTATCTTGTATCAAAATAAAGCATTTAAAAACTAGGGTTGATGAGCAGACTAATTCATAGTAATTGAGTGCAATCGTTCTGATAGCCCTTGGACATCAATACATAACGTATTTGTGGGTATACAATTGGAACATCAAACCAAATTCTACAACGATACCAATAAACAAGTATTTTTATTACATTTTAATCACATGTATTTTTGATACAAGTTATTACTCTAACGCATATGTAATTAATATTTTAATAAATTGTATTAAAGACATATTTTGATTGTTAGTTAATGTATTTCATTTGTTAGGAAAAAATGTCATGTAAACATTATTTTGATAAAGATAAATTTTTTATTGAAATAAGATAATATATTTTGTGTTAATTTACGTTATTTTTCTATCATATAAGTGTTTGATTGTGATCATAATTTCACTTGATGTCACGTATATTTTAAAATACCTAAATAAACATAAATACTAACTCAATTTTGTTGAAATTGAGTCAAGTGTTATGATTAGTGTAACAAGTTTATGATATTCTCACCAAATTAGAATAATTTGTTTCAACTAGTCTATTTAACATTTTAAGATAAAAATATATAAATATAGACAAAAAAATATTTATAATTTCAATTAAGAATAATATACATCTTAAATTTATTAAAATTTATGTAATCACTTAGTTTTTAACATTTATTATATTTTAAAATATGAAATTTTAAACTATATTTTTTTCGCAAGTTTGAATAATTTAATTTCGACATTAAAATAAAAAGTTATCTTCTAAATTTTGTAACATACTCGTAAAATCTGGAGAAAGGATCCTTAAGGAAATCAAACTTTGTTTTCTTCCACCTTATTTAACTTAAATTTGTTTTTGAACCCTTCAAGTACAAAATCACTATAATCTATAAATATCAACATTTATTAAATTACTATAAATAAATAATACTAATTTCACGATCATTACATTATAAACTTCAATTCATAATGTCACACATTTTTTTAATAAAACATAAACACTACATACACATAAAAGAAAGTGGTGAGAGTAGAAAGTTGTACATTTTATCATACACTCTAAAAGACTGTCTTATTTTTTAAAAGGTACATAGAATTTAATATACATATATTATATACTTGTTATGACTTGGTATGACCAATCTAACTAGTATGTTGGAGATGTTGAGCCTGATGAAACAGTAGTAATGAAGTGGGCGTCACTACTGAGTGAATTGAAAGTTTCAGTCGTAGTAGCATCTCCTTGTGGCTTGGACTTATAAATATCATCTATGGTTATTTCATTATTTAGACAGCTCACAATTTGAGACATAGTTGGCCTCTTTTCATGGTCCATGTTGACGCACAGCTTGGCCAACATTAATATCTTCCTTGCTTCTGTTTGATCGATAGTGATCAAACTTCCATCCACTAATTCAAGAATATTGCATGTTGTACAAACCTATATTTATAATGAAAATTAACATGACAAAATCAAACTCTTAAGCTTAAATACAGGCTGCTAGCTTTGAATAATCTCAAAAAATAGGGTCCAAAAGAAACAGTTTTGTTAATTTCTTCTAACAATTTCAACTTTTTGGTAGAATTAGTTTCTAACAATTTCTTTGACTAATTATCTGACTATTCAAATATCCACAAAACACCAAATTGAACAAACATATAAAAATATTGGTTAGTATGATTGCTCCATGTGTAATCAACTTATATATAGGCTAGAGATATGGGTTTTTTAAGGGAGGATTCTTACTTATAAGAGGAGTCAGTGTAATTGTATTGTATATATAAGCAGTGCATAGTCACACTAACATCATGAACTGTGTTTTTCCTCAATTTTCTTGTGTATTATGAATCTCCTTCCTCAGAACTATCTTGATAATTGTTATATATTGCTCCTTAGTGAGAAAATTAGAAAAGTCCCACATTGGTTAGGAATGAAGATGGGTGTTGGATTTGGGGCTATAAATAAAGCCCTCCTTCACCATTTGTAAACATCCCAAAATTTGTAAATCTTCCTCTCTTTTGTAAGGGTAATTGATTAGCTCAATTTTGCCCAATTAGTTGTAATTTTGAAGTTCATTCATTTGAAGATAGTGGAAGTGGTCAACGACGCCCGAGGACCTAGGTAACATTTATACCGAACCTCGTTAAATTTCTGGTGTTATTATTTTTCTGCTTTAATATTTCTGTTTCAATATCTGTTTTAGTTTATTTTAGCATTATATTTCCAATAGCATTATTTTGTCGGGTTAGTTTGAGTTCTATTCATTTAAATCATAAGTGAATAGTAACTACTTAGAATAGGGAAAATATACCCGATTTTCCCAACAATTGGTATCAGAGCCGAAGGTTTTCTACCTAGGCATTTGTTTGTATTCCGTTTGTTTGCTATTGGAATATAGTTGCTAGTTGTTGTAATTTGAAGAAATGGCGGAAGAAAAATTTCTTTCAAACAAAGGCCAGTCATCCACGTCAAGCAGAACTATGGTGATGAATGCAAGGTTCGAGGTGGAGAAGTTTGATGGAACTGGTCATTTCGGCATGTGGCAAGGCGAAGTTCTAGATGCTCTGTTTCAACAAGGTCTAGACATCGCCATTGAAGAAGAGAAACCAGATGGAACAGATGAAATAGAGTGGAAAAATATCAACCGATTGGCATGTGGTACAATCCGTTCGTGTCTCTCAAGAGAACAAAAGTACACGTTCATGAAGGAGACATCTGCAAGTAAGTTGTGGAAGGCGTTGGAGAACAAGTTCATGAAGAAGAGTGGACAAAATCGGCTCTATTTGAAAAAGAAGTTGTTCCGGTTTGAATACCTTCCAGGTACTACAATAAACGACCACATTATTGCTTTTAATCAATTAGTAGCAGATTTGTTAAATATGGATGAAACTTTTAAAGATGAAGATTTAGCCTTGATGTTGTTAGCCTCCATTCCTGATGAGTTTGATCATCTTATTACGAGCTTACTCATTGGGAAGGATAAAGTGTCTTTTGAGGAAGTTTGTACTGCTTTGTATAGTTATGAAATTAGAAAGAAAGATAAAAGAGAAAGTAGGAATGAAGCAGTAGAGGCATTGTCTGTAAGAGGACGTCCGCAAACACAACATAAAGGAAGGAGAGGTAGATCTCTATCAAAAGGAAGACTTGGTAAAGATGAATGTGCCTTTTGTCATGAGAAAGGCCATTGGAAGAAAAATTGTCCGAAGCTGCAAAAGAAAGGAAAAGCTGTGCAATCTGATGCATGTGTAGCTGAAAGCAATTCAGATTCAGATTTTGCATTGGTTGGTTCGTCAACATCATCTCATCCTGGTGATTGGATTTTTGATTCAGCATGTACTTTCCATATGTCTCCTAACAAGGAGTGGTTCTTTAACTTTGAAGAACTAGACGGTGGAGTTGTTTTCATGGGTAATGATTATCCATGCAAAGTTTTGGGAATCGGTACAATTCGTTTGAAGAATCAAGATGGTTCAACCAGGATCTTGACAGATGTTCATTATGTTCCAGATATGAAGAAGAATCTCATTGCTGTGGGAGTCTTAGAATCAAAAGGCTTCACTGTGACCATACAAAATGGGGCATTGAAGGTTACTTCTGGAGCACTTGTGGCGATGAAAGGTGTTCGGAAGAATAACCTGTACTACTACCTTGGTAGTACGGTTATTGGGACAACATCAGCAGCAGTTTCAGATGAAGAAAGAGATTTAGAAACTACCAAGTTGTGGCATATGCGTTTGGGACATCTTTGGTGAAAAAGCTTTCTGATTCTAGTAAAGCAAGACCTGTTAAAAGGTGCTAGAATCCGCAAGTTGGAATTCTGTGAGCATTGTGTATTGGGGAAGCAGAAAAGAGTAAGTTTTGGCACTGCTCTTCATAATACAAAGGGCATTTTGGATTACATCCATACTGATGTATGGGGGCCAACAAGAACTCCATCCATGAGTGGCAAACATTATTATGTCACTTTCGTTGATGACTTCTCCAGAAGAGTTTGGGTGTATCTCATGAAGAAAAAGGATGAAGTGTTAGGTATTTTTCTCAAGTGGAAGAAGATGATCGAGACTCAGACTGGTAAAAAGATCAAGCGTATGAGATCTGATAATGGCACTGAGTACACAAATGATCCATTTATGAAAGTTTGTGAAGAAGAAGGAATAGTGCGACACTTCACTATTCGAAAAACACCACAACAAAATGGAGTTGCAGAACGTATGAACCGGACTTTGCTGGAAAAGGTTCGGTGTATGTTGTCAAATGCTGGTTTAGGCAAGCAGTATTGGTGAAATTTGTGACATATGCATGTCATCTCGTCAACCGTCTACCATCGTACGCTCTTGAAGGCAAAACGCCTATGGAGGTATGGTGCGGAAAACCTGCTAGAGATTATGATTTCTTACATGTGTTTGGTTCAATTGCATACTACCATGTAATGAGAATCAAAGTTGGATCCAAGAGCCAAGAAAGCCATTTTTGGGGATCCCTTCAGTTCTAAGGGGTATCGACTATGGTGCCTTGAAACGAAAAAGATAATCTTTAGAAGAGATGTTACCTTTGATGAATCTGCATTGTTGAGAAAGGCAACTAAGAAGATTGATGGCACTTTAGAGCAGGTGGAGAAAACTCCGAAACAAGTGGAGTTTGAAAGCGTAATTGTTAATCCAGTTAGTGAAGATAAGACGAAGTTGATCCTCCATTGTGAAGATGAATCGGATGAAGAGGTTTTAACCCAAGAACCTCCACAAAGAACAAGAAGAAAGCTGCAGTTAATAGGCCACGACGACAAAATGTCAAGGTACTGCTCGATACAAGGATTTTGAAGACCTACCGCTTCGGTTTAAGAATACGGTGGCTTTGTGCACTTTCGGTTGTGCATGATGATGTTCCTTCCATATATAAAGAAGCAATCGAAGCCACGAAGTTGAAAGATGGAAGGAAGCCATGGATGAAGAACTTTTGTCCCTTCAGAAGAATAAAACATGGAAGTTGACACAACTACCTAAAGGCAAGAAGGCAATTGGATGCAAATGGGTGTATGCAAAGAAAGATGGATTTCCTAACAAAGATGGTATTCGCTACAAGGCAAGGTTGGTGGCTAAGGGCTACGCTCAGAAGGAGGGAATCGATTATAATGAGGTATTTTCTCCAGTCGTAAAACATTCTTCTATTAGAATTTTGTTGGCCTTGGTAGCACAATTTGATTTGGAACTAGTTCAACTTGATGTGAAAACTGCGTTTTTACACGGTGACTTAGAAGAGGAAATCTATATGTCTCAGCCAGAAGGGTTTATTGTTGCTGGTAAAGAGAATTGGGTTTGTAAGCTGAACAAATCATTGTATGGATTGAAGCAATCTCCGAGGCAGTGGTACAAACGATTTGATCAGTTTATGTTGCAACAAAAGTATACCAGAAGCACACACGATCATTGTGTGTATTTTCGCAAGCTACAAAATGAGTCTTTCGTCTATCTCCTATTGTACGTCGATGATATGTTGATTGCATCGAAGAGCCAAGCAGAAATTGAAAAGTTGAAGGCTCAACTAAGTCAGGAGTTCGAGATGAAAGATTTGGGAGAAGCCAAGAAGATTCTCGGTATGGAGATAAGCAGAGACAGGAAGAAGGGGAAGCTTAGTTTGACCCAGAGTCAATATTTGAAGCGGATACTACAACGTTTTGGTATGAATGAACAGACAAAACCTGTAAGTACTCCGCTAGTTCCTCAATTTAAGCTTAGTGCTCAATTATCTCCTCAGAATGATGCAGAACGAGAATATATGGCAAAAGTACCATATGCAAATGCAGTTGGTAGCTTGATGTATGCAATGGTGTGTACAAGACCTGACATTTCACATGCGGTTGGTGTTGTAAGCAGGTACATGCATGATCCTGGTAAAGGACATTGGTTGGCTGTGAAATGGATTCTACGGTATATTATAAATACTGTAAATGTTGGTTTAGTATTTCAGCAGGATAATACCATTGGTCAATGTGCAGTCGGATATTGTGATTCTGACTATGCAGGAGATTTAGATAAGCGTCGGTCAACTACCGGTTATGTGTTTACTCTTGCTAGAGCACCAGTCAGTTGGAAGTCTACCTTGCAGTCCACAGTTGCTTTGTCTACTACAGAGGCTGTGAAGGAAGCTATTTGGTTACGAGGTTTGCTTGAAGACTTGGGAGTTGGTCAAAAACATATCAAGGTGTTTTGTGATAGTCAGAGTGCTATTCATTTAGCAAAGAACCAAGTCTACCATGCACGTACAAAGCACATTGACGTTCGTTATCATTTCGTGCGAGAGATTATTGAAGAAGGTGGAGTACTAGTTCAGAAGATTAGTACGACAGAGAATCCCGCAGATATGATGACCAAGGTGGTAACAGCAATCAAGTTCAAACATTGTCTGGACTTGATTAACATCCTACAAATCTGAATTGGCGTTGGCGTCGTTGATCTAGCAATTGAAGAAATCATTTAAAACCACTAAGTCGCTAAGGTGGAGATTTGTTATATATTGCTCCTTAGTGAGAAAATTAGAAAAGTCCCACATTGGTTAGGAATGAAGATGGGTGTTGGATTTGGGGCTATAAATAAAGCCCTCCTTCACCATTTGTAAACATCCCAAAATTTGTAAATCTTCCTCTCTTTTGTAAGGGTAATTGATTAGCTCAATTTTGCCCAATTAGTTGTAATTTTGAAGTTCATTCATTTGAAGATAGTGGAAGTGGTCAACGACGCCCGAGGACCTAGGTAACATTTATACCGAACCTCGTTAAATTTCTGGTGTTATTATTTTTCTGCTTTAATATTTCTGTTTCAATATCTGTTTTAGTTTATTTTAGCATTATATTTCCAATAGCATTATTTTGTCGGGTTAGTTTGAGTTCTATTCATTTAAATCATAAGTGAATAGTAACTAATTAGAATAGGGAAAATATACCCGATTTTCCCAACAATAATCTTGATTCACTTCTTGATCAAAGCTATTGGTTCTTACTTATAAGAGTAATTAAGTAGCTATGGTAAAAATTATGGTGTTAATTGTTGGGAAATAACGCAAATTCCCGATAAGCCAGATTTATGATAAAGCAAGGATAGAAAAATAACACAAAATTTGATAACGGAGTTCGGCCAATCTTGCTTACGTCTCCGGACCTGCTGCAGATCTTTTTACTGAAAGGGGAGAAATTACACAAGGTGTTTACAACACTCACAACTCACAACTCACAACCCAATTACACCCAAGAAAATTACTCTCAATTTTCTCTCACAAAAGCTTTTCTCTCAATTGGAATGAACACTTTGGATGGTTAATTCATTACAATTACACATCTATTTATAGGAAAATTCACTCCTTGAATTACTCCTTAAATTAATGGTTCCTTGAATTGCTCCTAGAATTAAGCTCCATGTTTTACTCCTTGTTTTGTTCCATGTTTTGCTCCATGTTTTACTCCTTGTTTTGTTCCATGTTTTGCTCCTTAATTTGCTCCTTAAATTAAGGAGCTTTATAACAATAATATCTAACAATCTCCCACTTGAAGACTGATTTCAATCTGCCTTCACACCTCGATCAATGCGGCAGCTTTTTCTAGTCTTTGTTATTCTAGCGGACCAACCGAAGTTGAGCACAACT